>JAHDVE020004120.1:60000-79520 GCA_022606495.2 Halesus radiatus
AGTCATATTTGAACTTTTGTAAACGACTGATTTAGAAACTTTAACCCATATATCCAGCGTTCTAAGTTAAAACTGGATTAAAAAAATATGTATTGAAAAAGTATACTATTTATATATGCTGATGAGTACCCGGCCTTGCTCGGGATTTTTTTTTGGAATACAGTTATGAAGTTGCGAATTCTTGCTTGTCATTAGGGTGCCATAATTGATTTGGAAGCGAAAGTAACTATCACCAAATAAAGAAAAATTCATTTGAATATTTTATTTCATTCCAAACGTTTATTTTTTTCAAAATATATCTAAATCATAAAGTTCTTAAGTAGTACCTACTCGGCTTTTCCATTTTGAAAATATTCTACCCAAAAAAACCTTCTTCTTTTGAATATGCAATCTGTGGCTAACCAGTGTTATATCTAGGAGCCAACCTAAATAAGACATGGCGGTTTTAATGCTTTTCATACTAATTTTAAAACATTATAACAACTATCATCTATGTATAAACAATAATAAATGACACCTAATTCTGATTGGAAAAAATAGTGACAAATAAGCAAGTGAATAACATTACACAACTCAAAACAAATAAACAGTGATACGTTAAACAAAGTGACAGTGCATTTGGCCGTGACAGTCTAATTAATAACAATAAATCTTGAATTAAGAATTTTGTGCAAACCGCCAAATTAATGTCACTCTAAGGTCAAACATAGCCAAAGATAATTTAACTGTCTTAGACAAATTTTGTCATAAACCAATTAATTAAATTATTTTATTTTAATTAGGGGTATTTCTAAACAATACAAGGAATATTTGAAAAACTTACATACAAATAGATAAGTAAATATGTCTAAATCGCGCAGCAAGGTTTGCAGTGCGAATAAAATACCAACATCGTCTTCTTCACCACTGGTAACCGCATCCTGCCCCCACGGACTCACCTAAACATCCATCAATGATAAATATTGATACTGACTCCCTCATCAACTTCTTTGTCAAAGTTAGAAATTATGCCCTCGGAAAGCAAGCAGGCTATTGACGCCGTCCAAATCAAATTAGACGCGCTGCCTAGCAAATGGAAGGAGCAGTACAATAAAATCCTGGAATGTGTGTGTTCTCCAGGATGAAAATGCCGGTCTCCGACAGGAGGATGAAAGGGACGCGCAAGACGATATGGAGCAGAGAAGCAGAATATGCAATTTAGATATTCACAACATTCCCGAAGTTAAAGGTGAGAACTTGGTGAAGTTAGTGGAGAAAATGGGAAGCGTCATCAGTGTGCCGCTTCCGAGTAGCTGTGTGGTGTCGGTCCATCGCGCCGCTCGTGGTCACTCCACTCCCTCAAACCGTCCACGCAATATTGTCGTCCTGCTCTCGACAAAGCGTCACCGTGATAATGTTATCGCTGCTGCAAGGGTTCGCCGCGGCCTTACAATGGAGCACTTAGGACTTGGTGTTTCCAGCACTAATTTCTATGCGAACGAGCACTTAACGCTGAAAAACAAAAAAAAAAAGCAGTCACTTTGTGGTTAGACATATTTAATGAAAATAAAACAATAACTTTGTTTATAACCACGAGAATTTTATTTAATTTTATTACGACCGACCGGTTTCGCTTAACATAAGCATCTTCAGGGTACAAAACCCTTACATCGCTCCTGATAATGTGGAATATGTTAAAAGACACTTTTACTCTGGTGAAATGATTTCATCTATATCTGTTTACTACCAGAATTGTAGTGGTATTAAGACTAAAACCCAATCGCTACTTCGAATAACTATGATTTTATAGTTTTAGTCGAAAAATGGCTTGTATCAAGTGTAAATACGAGTGAATTCATTGATTCCCGATACACAGTATTCCGACAAGATAGAGACCGTATACTTACCGGTAAAATGGACGGAGGAGGGGTGCTGGTGGCAGTGCGTAAAATGCTCGCAGCTTCCCTCGATGCCTGGGAAAACACTCAAATTGAACAAATCTACGTCTCTATCCTGATGAGGTCTCTCAATCTCATCATTTGTGCAGTATGTATACCTCCTGTCTCGCCAGCCGTTTTTGGACATATACATCTTCACTAGGGTGGTCCAAAAATTTTTTTTTATTATTTTTCATCTGACCGCTCCGTGAATTTGTTACATGTAATCATAGTAATAACATAGTAAAATTTCAGCGAGATGGCTCAAGTAAAAAGGGGTGCTCAATCGAGTGTTGTTTTTGAAATTTTTGTGTAAAATGCTTAATTTGTACTTTTTAATATATTATAATAAAACTAATATAAAACTTTTTTCCACTTAATTTTATTTGACTGTAACCAGGTTCAGCCTGTCAAGACCATCTTCAGGCTTATATACACAAATATGGGGGAGGGTAAGAGGGGTGGTCTACAAGGATTTTATTCGAATATGTGGGTTTTCTTACAATTGTTACTAAGTGGTCTTTGGCTGTCTAATTTCTAATTATTTTGGTTTTTTCCAGTAGGCATAATTACCTCGGGCTTGTAGCTTTATTTCAATATTGTTTGGGAAAAACCTTACAAGTATCATGCATTATTAATAACTCCAATATAAAAGAATAATTTGATATTGACTCTCCATTAGTAATTCATTGGGACGGCAAACTGATGACCGATATAACTGGCAATAAGAAAGTAGAGCGCCTTCCGATTCTTGTCTCTGGTAATGGCTGTGAAAAACTATTTGGAGTACCTAAACTTACTGCAGGAACGGGGGAACAAATATCTGATGCTGTTTTTGACACAATGCAACAGTGGAATGTCACAAATAAAGTCCGGGCTATGAGTTTTGACACTACTGCTTCTAACACCGGTGCCAAAAAGGGAGCTTGCACTCTTTTAGAAGGAAAGACAGGATGTGATCTTTTGTGGCTTGCTTGTCGTCATCACATATTTGAAATAATGCTTTCAAAAATATTTACTCTTTGTTTTGGGCCATCAAGCTCTCCTCAAATCCCACTTTTCAAAAGATTCAGCGATATTTGGGAAACATTACCGAAGGAGGACTATGATTGTCTTGACCTCGATAAGAACGCAGAACAGTTCGCTGAAAATACTCTTGAGAGTCTTACAACCGCTCTATCTAGAGATAATCAAGTTCGTGATGATTACGAAGAGCTAATAAAGCTCACCATCATTGTTTTGAACAAACCTCCTACGAAGATACATTGGCGCGCTCCAGGTCCGATTCATCATGCTCGTTGGATGGCGAAATTGCTGTATGCTTTGAAGATTTTTCTCTTTAGAAATAATTTACAAGCATTTAAACTAACCAAGAGAGAAGAAAAACAAATTGTTCGATTTGTTAGTTTTGGTGTGCTCATCTACATCAAAGTTTGGATCGAAGCGCCTTTGGCAGCAGATGCGCCAGTAAATGACTTACTACTTTGGAAGAGCTTAAAATTGTACGAATCCATTGATTCCGAAATCAGTATAGCAGCTAGGGATGTCTTAGAGCGTCACTTATGGTATTTGTCAAATGAACTACTTGCATTTGCCTTGTTTTCTGACAAGCTGTCTGATGCTGAGAAACGGGCCATTGTTCAAAAAATAAATTCTGTTGTCGGTAATCGTTCAGTACGAGGTGACTCTGCTAAGCTTTCCTCAGAGGTTACATTAGATGCTTTTGCAACACAAAGAACGTTGAAAACACTCTTAGTTCTTGAAATCAAGGACTCTTTCTTGCAATTATCTCCTGAGACTTGGAGTGCCACAGGGATCAATCCTGGGTCCGCTGTTATTTATACTTTTTATCAAAAGCGTTAATGAATATTTTTTGCACTGTCTGTTTCTCTTGTACGCTGACATAAAAATATTTGCCATTGTTAGGAATATAAGTGATTGTCTGTTTATCCAAAGAGATTTAGTAAGGTTTGAAGCATTTTGCAATGAATATAAATTGTATCTAAGTTTCAACAAATGTAAACAAATAAGCCTCACTAAAAATCATAACGCTATCACACACAATTACTATGTTGGTAACTACTCATTCGAGCGCATATACAGTATAAGATACTTAGGCTTACTTTTTGATTCGAAGCTTGATTTCGATGTGCACATTGATAATATTGAAAATAAAGCTTAAAGCTGTATAGGCTTTTTATCAGAAACAGCCGTTTATTTCGAAAACCATTTTCGAATCCATGCCATAGGGTTGGAGATATGAATAATCAATATTTAAATTACAATATTTTTTTACGAATGCCGTTTTTTGTGGATATTTTTAAGGAATGAAATTCGGGCCATCTTGCTCAATATACAATCGAAAACCGTCAAATCGAGACCCAACAGTGAAATTAGTCCAAAAGGAAGATATTTTTTACGAATACAGGTTTTATGTGGATTTTTTCACGGATTCTCATTTTGGCCATCATTCTTAACATAAAATCTAAAACCGTTTTCGAATATATGCCATAGGGTCGGAGAAATGAATAATCAAACCTCGACCCCAACCGTGAAATTAGTCGATAAAATAAGGTATCTTGTACGAATACCCTTTTCTGTTAATTTAATTAATATCGTTCTGTTAATTAATATCATTCTTATCATAACGTCGAAACCGTTTTCGAATCCATGCCATAGGTTCGGAGATATGAATAATCAAACCTCGACCCTAACCGCGAAATTTGTCCATAAATAAGATATTTAAAAAAAAAATACCCTTTACCGTGGATTTTTTCAGGGAATTTCATTCTGGACATCATTCTTATCGTAGTGTTGAAACCGTTTTCGAATCTATCCCATATGGAAAGTCACATCTCTACTCCACCCGCGAAATTAGTCCATAAAATATCTTATGAATAATACAAGCTGATTTATGCCGATTTTGTGATAAGAATTTTTTATATAAATCACTTGATTTGGTCTTATTTTGTTTTATCCGATAGGCCACTTGCGTAAATTTTATAATGACTGAATAAATCGTGCGGTTAGATGTTTCTACCAAGTTTACGAAAATCTTTCTAAAAAAAATTAGAAACTTATACCTTTTTATAATAAAATAAACAAATCTGTGTTTTTATTTCGTGAGTGTCTATTTAAAAATGTTCACGATTTTCTTTGTTTTTTTTTCATAAAATTTCAAACTTATTTTTTTCCTCAATATAGCAACACTGGAGCTCCGTTGACTTTTGACGTTTTAAATTATATCTGACGATCTGACATTACTTCTCTCGTAACCTACAAACTTTGTTTCACGAAATAATTTCAAGTTATTTTTTTTTTATGAAAAATGATTGAAATTGATTTTGTTTAGCTATAATTTATCTAATATTTGTGTACTGTTTCATTGGACAGATCAATATTCTAATAGAAATCTTTTTTTTGTTTTTATTTTTGGTGCGCCTCGTTATTCGCTTCTGCCATTTATATAGAATTGGTATTTTTTAAAAGATAATTTTTGACTAATTAGTTTATTTTTGCCGCATCCATAAATTGTGTCCCGTTCTTCCGGTTTATAAAAAAATTGAAGATGGAAATTTAAAAAAAAACGCCCTCTAGTAGCTGTCATTGTTTCATTATAATTTTGATCTTGGAATTTGTTCGAATTATGTAGGTACCTACGTACACTGCACATCATACACATACTGTAAATTTACGAATGATATGAATATGTTTTTGTTAAATTAGTTAACGCATGGTTGATTCATCCGTTTCCAATTCCAGCAACCTAAGATAATAGCCGTTAGGAGTAGAGATTGCAATCCGGACTGTCCGGGATGCGAAATCGGTGGAATAAATCCAGATTTAAAAAAAAAAAAAATTATCCCGATCTGAAAATTTTAATAAAATTTGTTATTTGAAACGCAATGACTTATGAAATGAAGCGTCCAGCAGGCTAACGCTATGCATGCAGACTAATAATACGTAGACATTTCTAAGACCAATGATAAGTAAATTTAACTAAAAATTCACTTTATGAACAAATACAAGATTTAGTACAAAGAATTGTGCTTTTTATTTAGACAGAAAAATAGAAAATGTAACAGAGAAATAATAATTTTAAAAATACGAGGTGTGTTCAAAAGAAAAGGTGAATTTTGAATTTCCGCGGGCTGTGTACATTCGATTATCGTTTTTTTTGTTGTGTTGGTACGCATATGTTTATCATATGTTAGCATTATCAGCCATTTTGGATCAGTGGTTTGTTTTTGACAAAATGCGTTTTGCAATTAGCTTTTAAGATATATCGATATTATTAAACCTATTTGAAGCATGCCCTATAGCAGCTTTTCACGAGTGGACTGTAATACGACTAAATTGCATTCGATGAATTTGAAATCATGGGAAAATTGGTGTGAAAGGAAAAGTCCTACCTTATACTCGTATAAGTGGAATATGTTGATAGTCTTCTTTCACACACTGCACAACTGTGGAATATACAATGATTTGGTGCGACACGATGAATTTGCGACACGAGAAATATTATGATATGTTCACACACTGACAACCATAGTTCAACTGACTATGTCACAATTTTACCACAGAGGGCTTCACTGAAGGTAGGTAGGACCTTGTGGGAAGGGCAATGGAATGGGAACAATATTTAGAAGGACATTGGGAAATGGAATATTCTAAAAACTGTTTCAACACTAAACACTATTACATATATTTATATATTTACACAATAATTATTTTTTTAAAGCATAAGATAAAATATTGTTTTTTTCCTAAAACTAAATACATTTTATTACATGTATGCAAATAGGATAATGTGCCCTAATTAGCAGTAGCGTGCATTGCTTTATGACTTTTGACCAAAGGTAGGCCGTGAATGGAATATTCTAAAATGTCCATTATATTATCAACTTTCGCTGATTCTTGTGCCCAACCGAATAAACGAGCATTCAAGTTCTTAACTATTTTTTTTATTATTTTGTCATTTAATTTATCATTATGGTTTGCTGTTTTTCTTGGGGTAGTTTTTTAGCCTTTACGGACTGCACGCCAGTGGTGCTAATTAGATTGCTTAATGAGTGGAACATTAAAGAAAAATATGGGGGCAACTTCTGTCCAGAAATCAAATATTCCAGGAAAAAAACGAATGTTTGGTTTTTTTCATATTTTATTATTTTAAGAATTTTTATTTTTTGGAATTTATTCCGATTGCGAGTTATACGAAATCCAATAATCTGCATTTTCTGAAACGGCTCCGGATTTGCAATCCCTAGCTAGGAGGGCATGTGTGGAGAAAATTACGTAATGTAAAAACATAAAAAATCAAGCATGACTCGACTATTCTTAATGTTTTGGTTTAACAGAGATTGCACTGTGAGTATTATTATCACGTCTCGAATAAATTCCAATGAACCAGATCCGACATAAGGAGTAAATTTATCAGGTAAACGTGGTTTGATGCATACTGAGCAAATAACTACCTGTTGTCCTCTTAAACGGTTTACATCAGCCAACAAAACAACTGCTTCAAGTGTTTGCTCGCTATCTTGTGATAAAACATTTTTATAATTACATAATTTAAAAAAAAAACAACGCCATCTCATCGCCCGGCACATTCATACTTCGTCTCATATATTATCTCTTGCGCTATCTGAGTGAATGAACGAAGAAAGGAGTGTAAGGAGAATAAACGACGCGAATGTGAATAGAAGGAGAAGCCGCGGACGCTCGAGGAAGACATGGCACGATCAAGTGAATCAAATACTTGAGTCGGGTCATGTCCAAAGTCGGAATAATAGATGAAAATGTATGAGACTATGTATGAATGTGAATGAAGCAAGAAGTGAATGCCAAGATCGAGTTGTTTGGCTGTCCACCCTCTTTTCCCACCAATACGGGGAAACGGCTCGATGGCTAGTTAGTTATTCGGACTGTTGGCATGACTCGACTCAAGTATTTGATTCACTTGATCGTGAGAGTGGGGGGGGGGGGAGGTTGAGGTTTTTGAATGTTTTTATTACTCTAAAGTTTTTTATGTGCACCTTTTAATTGTTGTATATATCATGTTATGTTCTGTAAAACATCCAATCGGGCGTAATGAAGGTGTACTGTATTATAAACATGCTTTATGACTGTTCAAGTTGATAATAATTATAAACCCATTACCCACCCATTGCACACTACTCGTACCTACCTACTGACTTATTTTGTAATTATGTTATTATATTATGTACTGTACACTTGTTATGCTCCCTCGTACAACCTGTTAATATAATGAAACCACATGTAAAACTGCTAGTCATTGCTCTGTGACTACATATTTAGATTTAACCTACTTACTTATTTTATACTTTAATTATTATTTTATGTCGTGTGCACTTATTATACTTCTTTGTACTACCAATTATAAGATAAATGTATCTACACGTAAGAGTCTTTAAGGCGTCAATAAACAAGTAAATGATAAAAAAAATTTAAATAATAATATTTAATTACATTAATACCCATGCGCAGGCGTTGTATTTGTGGGGTTTTGTTGTTGTTACAATTCCAGATGTTTATTACTTATCTTTTTTTATTACTTCGCTTCTAAGACGTGTATGTTCAATTTAATATATGAACGCAAACATAAGCGATCAGCCGGGAACGCGTATTTATAAAACCTATACCGTTTCAGCCACGGCGAGGACTGAAATGGAGTAGGTATTTTAGCGGTAACAAATACCTGTGTATCATAAGTAGGTACTTGCAGCGCATGTGGCATGAATGTATGTATTTTTCTGTACTATGCTTTATTGAATTAATAATCTGTAACCATCGATATAGTCTGTAACACTAAAATTAGCCACTCTTTTTTTCTTCTTTTTTTTTGTGGCGTATGTGTTGTTTTTTGTTTTCGTACAAATGCAATTTTTCAAGTTCATCTTTTATTTCATTTTATGGATGTTCTCAATTAAAATTTGTCAAAAAACCATTAAAGACTAGACGGATTTGTTTACTATAGTTAGTGAGTATAAGAACTTTTGTACATGTGGATTAAAAATATACTGCGTACAATGAAGAACTGTTACCTAACAACGAACCAAAAAGTGCTGAAAGTAAAACAATTACTGATTAAATTTACACCTTTTATTTCATTTTTAATTTTATGTAACTATATCGGACGTCCCGCCTCTCCCGGAATGTTTTGACGCGACACATTTGTTGTATGTAAAATGTTGTTATTTGTTGATGTATGTAACGGGCGGTCTGTGTTCTCACAGACCGCTCAGACTTGAATGACTGAATAAAAACGTTAGAGCGGCACGGCTGGTGAGAGGGAGACAGACTTGTCAGGCATCCACACGGCGCCGTAGGTCTGCGCGTTGCGGACCGCCAGCCTGACAAGTACTTCTATCTCCACTGCCCGCTCTGACTTCTGATCCACCCGCCTTGTTTTACTCTGACCACTACTTACCTTGGACTTCCATCGGACTACTGCCTCGGACTTGACCCCAATAAGCGACGTCACAAGGACAAGGCCCGCAAAGTCGTCACTAAGAGTCTTGTCGCTAGTACCGTTCCTCCTCGCAGAGGGAACGGTAGGAGTGCTGCCTACCCTCCCAGCCCCGCTCCGTAGATTAGGATTAGCCGGCATCATGCAGTTCGTTTGTGTGCCAGATTATGTCTGGTACATAAGCACTTACCATAATGAAATTGTACAAGTTTAACAATAAAAACGCTTAATTTATAGGTTACGGCCAAAACTAGAACAGAAGTCGAAATTCGATTTCGGCGATGGTTTCGGCTGAAAATCTAGTTTCGGTCGGTCAATAGTAATTATACAAGTTTTATTTAACAAAATCTACTCTGTTTCAGTCATCGCCGTAACTGAAGCGGTATAGGTTTTGTAAATACGCGGTCGGGGCACAGAGACGAGCTCAAGAAGCCGTCCCTTGGATCGGCTGCCCGTGTACTCCGCGCACATTGCACACAAGGATGCGGCGGCTCTGCTACCACGAACGATACATACAAAAGTTTATACTGATAATACATACGTAAAAACGAGAGCACCTATTCATTAATTCAACAGTCACTAATGATCCTTCAACACTTACATATCTAATAATGTATACTAAAAGTGCGTAGTATCAAGAAACACTTGGTTTAGGTGAGCTCATTCAAATAATGTAAAAATATTACATATCACGACCATCTATTCTAAATTCGTCTTGTTTTCCATTTTTTTTCCTGTTATTCGTTGTTCCGAAGCGTTGGATCATAGAGTAACATTATTGTGAATAGGGCGCAGTGAAACTTGTTTACGCGAAAATTTAACACGAAATTCCGGATAACCATTAATAGGTAGGCATTCATACGACATTTATTTAACATTTAATTGAAAAGCTTAGATGTCAGTGTGTTTGTAGTCGGGGGCGTAACTACTGTAAACATTGTGGTGACCTTTGTAAGGTAAATTAGCTTGTTCCTCTTTCGTCGGCCTGAGCAGATAATTCTGCAAACGTGTACGTATTTTTTGCTTGTCATCGGTCCATGTACCACGAAATCTCACAATCACAATTAAAAAAAAAATGTTTAAAGTTTGAGTGTTTGTTTTTAAACAAACAAAAAGTAGGCAAGGTATGTGAGGTTCAACCTGTCGAACCTCAGCTGAACTAGAACTGAACAGCTCACTCTTCTCCAACTATTTCTTATTTGGTCTAGGCATGTTTTTATGATTGATCGAAATTACTTGTCACAAATAGGTATAATGGTAATTATGGGAGATGTATATAGGCACTTTGGACATACTCGTACGTGAAGTTGCACCTTGGAATCAACTAAATGTAAAAACATAGAACTGTAACGTAAATAAACATTTTAATACTTTGCACTTATGACAAATGCATACCAATCTGTACAAGGAACAAATACCCGGGAAAAATAATTACTTAAATCCTTATACCTGTAGGTTTGAATGTAAAAACTCAAATAGCATTAGGAGCACAAGTTTTTTCATGAAATATACTTACATTATACAGTGAGATACCTATATTAGATATAATATAATAATCGACAAAGTAAAAAAAAAAATATTTTTTTTATAACTTATTGAAGTTCGTAAACCTCATTGTAATATTTAATCATTGAAGAAGATAATATTAACACATCCCAAATGAACCACAAAACCGAAAAAAACAACAGAAGATAGATGTCTCATATAAATAAAAATCGGGTAGGTATATCCGAGACTCTATTCCGATTGCAATTGTGTTCGGGTAGAACTTTGCAAACACCATAAGGATAGCAGCCAACAATGTGGGATTTAAAATGGAGGATAATATTAACAAGTCTTGAACTTGTGATATCGGTATAGATGGCGTAAATTGAACTGGTTTCATTAGCTTAGTCGGTAAAGCGGTAGCCCCGGATAGACAGAGGTCCTGGGTTCGAGCCCCAGATGCGACTGATACTTTTTTTATTTTTCTGTTGTTTTTTACGGATTCGTCTTTCATTTGGGATGTGTTAATATTATCTTCTTCAATGATTAAAAAAAGATCAGTCACCAATGTTGGGGCTAAATAAAGTAATAATAAGTGAATTAAAAATCACTTTGTAATCACCACTTTATTAATATATACATATCAACATGTTTAAAAAGCGAAGCTTTCCTCATCAGGAATATACAGAATACAAAATACAAATAAAAATATATGTGGATTACAAAGTTACTTTTGATTCATTTATTAATAATGACGCCACAAAATGAATACAAATCGTTTGAAATTACAAATAAAGAAAATTTGATTTATCAGTCAATACTTTTACACCATTGCAAACATGATATGACTAATAATACATCTAGCAGAACACAGTGCAAACTACAAGAGAATTGTAGTCCAAAATATTTACCAAATTAAACATGTGTCCGAGGTCACCGATTCCCCTAATTGCATTAATTGCCTAGAAATATTGTAAATGGTAAATTTTGGCCTTGTCAACTGATTTGACATGGCTCTAATTATTTCAATAGGTACACTAAACACCGAGTTCATATTTTATGTGTTCCTCAGCAATACATTTAAGTGTAAAATTAAAATAATTAAAGTATATCAGTATTTATCGGAAGCAACAGAAAAAACGGTTTGTTGAGAAATCGGGGTAAAAAATAAATATATATTCGCTTGTCTTCTCGTGTTGATAACTTGCCGAGTGATGAGGTAGTGAACGATAGAGGTACGGGGTATCGCTTGCCGCGGTCTGCCGCACTGTGAGGTGAAAAGGTACATTTCATACCAAAATTCACTTTCGTGAATTAAATCGTACGACAAATTGATAGCACTTGTTCTAAATTCTAGATCTCTCACCTTTTTTTACTTTATAATTATATCTTTGTAGGTTATTCCGTTAATTTATAATGACAAGTCATATTTTAACTTTTTTGAACGGCTGATTTAGAAACTTTGAACCCACATATCCAGCGTTCTAAGATGAAACTCGATTTTTTTTAAAAATATTGGAAAAGTATACTATTTTTTTATATACATATACTAGCTGATGCGTACCCGGCCTTGCTCTGGATTTATTTTTTATTTTTAATAAAGTTATGAAGTTGTGAATTCTTGCTTGTCATTAGGGTGCCATAATTGATTTGACAGCGAAAGTAACCATCTCCAAATAAAGAATCATTCATTTTAATATTTTATTTCATTCCAAACGTTTATTTTTTCAAAATATATCTAAATCATAAAGTTCTTAAGTAGTACCTACTCGTGTTTTGCATTTTGAAAATATTCTACCCCAAAAAAACATACTTCTTTTGAATATGCAATCTGTGGATAACCAGAGTGTTATATCTATGGGCTAACCTCAATAAAACATGGCGGGTTCAATGTTTTTCATACTAATTTTAAAACGTTATAGCAACAGTTTTACATATTGGATTTCATTCTTCAATACTTCATATTTCAACTACTTTCTAAACCATCCCGGCATTAATAAAAACAAACTGTGCTATTTTCATCGTAACCGGTCGAGTAATTTTCGAGAAAATCGAGGACAAACAAACAAACTTACATTGATTTTTATATTATTTATATATTTATGTGAGCATCTTTTTTCTTTATGGTTTACAACCAAATATATTTAATTTGATAAATAAATTCCCCAGATTCATGACAATTATAAACTTTCACTAAATCTTTTGTTCCTACCGAAACTTCCGAAGGTTAGGTATTATGATTCTTATATTCTTTAAAGTATCTTTTTTAATAATTAGCAATAATTTTTTGCCCCCTACCTGCACCCTTCTCTGATATTGGCTTTATGTTGATAGAGAAGGCGCTGTGTAAAAACTCTAAGCCGGTGAAAATGTATGTTACATAACATAATTATTACGATAATATCTTCATTCATTTTATAAAATTCCTTTAACCGCCCGTCTTTTGGGTTATCATTCAAAAAGTAGGTAAAAAAACACAGTTTTTTTTCATTAGATTTCGCAATAACAACACGTGTGACTAGTGACGTAACTTATATGGGAGAGACGAAAAGAGAGATCTCGAAATACTAAACGAGATGACGCAGGAACAAACTTGACGTATACGAATGTTTTGTGGGTTTCGGGTATAACTTGTTTGTACGTGAACGTGTGGGATACGGCTTGTTGCGTTCGGGCGATAATGTAGCGGCCGTATCACGTACGTTCGTATGGGTAGGGCGGTTAAAGTCATATTTGTAATTTATTTTGACAAATAAGCACGTTTACAATATATACATACGTGTAGGTGTATTATGTATGCAGATAGCGTTGTTCATTAAAAACTGATTTTTGCTGCACATATCTGTGGCACGTTAGTTAATCACAATTTAATGACAATAGGTAGGTACCTAGTGGCGTGCATTGCTCTACGAACAAAGGTAGGCTATGTGTTGTTTGAGTTTGAATTGTGCATTGAATATTTATAAATAAACATTTAATTATTACCTTCCGCAAATTGTCGTGGCTAACTAAATCAATGAGCGCGCAATTTTATCACCAAATTCATGGAGAAATGCATTTTGACTATAAATTCGTATCTTTTTAACATTTTTCAATTTCTTTTTATGGCTCATTTTGTCATAAGGTAGGCACAGCTTTTCAACCTTTATGGACTGCACGCCACTGGTACCTATGTACCATGAGGTCTTATCATTAATTTTATATTTATTTATCATTTACACTTAAACTAAACATAATAAAAATAAGAAGTTTTATCTTAAAATAATATCTTCACACGAATTATGCAGACGACTAGGAACAAACCAACATTGTGTTTGTCGCATGGTTTGAAATCTATATAAGGCCGCTCTCTGACGGTCTGGTAGGGAATCGACATAAACCTTATGCGTGATACCGACAGGGCACTGAGCCATACATTTCAATGGGCACTAGCTCACGACTCGGGGTTCCGCAGGAGTGGTGTGACGAACTTCTGTTATAACACAAGCGGGACAACAATTCAGTAGCTTCTCGGTAAATACGCCCCCAGTAAATCTATGCACTGCGTTTCGATCGTTTATGCGCCATTCATTCATTGCATTCAAACATGGAGCGGGTATGAATTTTCGGCTAATAATGGAGGTAGAGAAATATGCACCCCTTTATAAATATAAATTACCAGCATATACAGTAAAGGAGACAGCGGAGAAAGTTTGGTGTACAATAGGAAGACCTCTTATACTCGTATATGGAGTAACGTGCTGGACCAATTCTAGGAATATTTTTTTGACATTCGGCACATTAGCCGGAATTTGACATCATCACCGGACAGTTCTCTGGCAGCAATAAATAACCTACAATGAATGTTACGTTCGATGTAGAGGTGAACCTAAAACCTCCTCCTTTTTGTCTCTTTCGAAGGAATAAATAGCACACCAGAGCCCCGTCTTCATTTGATTCAGTCGACATTTTTCGATTTTGACGTTGAATCCAATAACATTCAGCGGTAAATTTGACAACAAAAATCTCTAATACTGACAATTTACTGGCGGCTACAAATCACTACAGACCCGTCAGAGAGTCGATGGAGGAAATATAGCGAAACATTTCCTGCATTTTTGCTGCACCCGGTTTTTGACGATTCCTTACTGGACCGTCAGAGAGTGGAGTAAGTTGTAGTAAATTCAACCTTCAACATATTAACCTCAAAATTACAGATTTAAACAAAATCGGAGAATATGCAAGCGCAACTGCTGAGTATGTATGGTACTACAGTACACTCGCATATTACATTATATTATATTATATTTTGTTGTTTCAGATTAACTCTACTTGACACCAACTCGAGTGGCGGTAAAATAAAATGATTGCGATAACAGACCTCTTCTGGGGAGTTTTGTTTTTGTTCGGCGTGTTCTATGCTTGGTCTCTGTGGCACTATGGATATTGGAAGAGGAAAGGCGTCGAGGGACCCAAAGCTGAAATATTATTTGGAAATATTAAAGAATCGGTGCTAAAGAATCGGTGCTAGCCCGGAAACACCTTGGATTCATTTTGCATGATTTATATTTGCAGACCAAAAAACTCCCGTACGTGGGCATCTTCACAATTTTCAAAAGAACTTTAGTCGTAAACGACTTGGACCTGATCAAAACCATATTTGTGAAAGACTTCGGGCACTTTACAGACAGAAGCATTAAAATAAATGTCAAGACGGATCCCCTCGCATTGCACTTGGTGAACCTAACGGGAGACACCTGGAAGAACATGAGGGCCAAGCTGACCCCAACCTTCACAACTTCCAAAATGAAGTACATGTTTGAAACAATGACCAGGTGTAATGAAGAAATGTCAACTTATTTGGAGAAGAACATTGCAGTTGCTGATAATAAAAGTTCGATTGATGTTAAAGAACTATTTTCTAAACTTAACACGGACATCATTGGGTCGTGCGCTTTTGGCATCGAATGCAACACTTTCAAGAATCCAGACCAAAAGTTCAGGAATGTGGGAAGAAGTATTCTGAATCCGTCTCTCGTCAAAATGATCCTACGGACTTCTGCAATCTTCTTTCCTGCCTTCAATAAGCTTCTCAATGTTAGTTTCTTCGAGAAAGACGATGTTGATTTCTTGCTCAACACTGTCGGAGATACCATCAAATACAGGAAAGATAACAACATAACGAGGAATGATTTTCTTCAACTCTTGATAAACTTGAAGACCGATGAGGGCGATGGTGGTGGACAAGGTAATTTTTGGACTTTAAACAAATAATAGCTTACTTGCCAACACGCTCACCCACCTACTCACGAGAGAGGTAGTGGTGTTTTGTCCACATGTAAAACATTAAAACATTTCGACATTCGAGGGTTAAAGTTAAATATCTACTAAAATACAGCTTTACAGGACACTCAACACTTTACCCACGTGTTGCCTCAAATTAGGACATATTTTGTTATTTTATTTTATTTTATTTATCTAAGGCTAAAGCTAAAATATTATATAATTTAATGAGACATACTTATTTAGGCTCTGATTTTATCAAAATTGCTTGAGATTTTTGACACCTTTAATGTAAAGTCTTTGAAGGGCGTATAAATTACTTATTTTTTTGCCGGTATTTGTGCATAGTTCAAAGAATTCCATTTTTTATTTGTTTGCAACTTCTTTTAACTTCTGCGACGTTGTTTCACAGTTTACAGCAATGCTTTCTAGACCAACAATTTTGGCTTTTGATTTTTACTATCACTAATTTCTGTTATTGTCAACAATATTTCTGAAGAGGCAGCGCCTCGGTTCGGCCACAGATATTGCGCACCAATATTCAGGGCCCTTGCGATATTACGTACCTACTGACTTACATTGTTTGGGTGATTGGTATTTCAGGCCTCACGACGATGCAGATAGCAGCCCAAGTGTTTGTTTTCTTCGTGGCTGGATTCGAGACCTCCGCCACCACGGCCAGCTTCGCCCTGTACGAGCTGGCCCTCAACCCGGAAGTCCAGGACACACTTCGCAGGGAGATTGATCAGGTGCTTACGAAGCACGGTGGAAAGGCGACCTACGAAGCCCTGACCGAGATGCACTACCTCACTCAAACCATTGAGGGTAAATAACATTACAATTATTTTCGTTGACATGTTCCATAGAACGTCTTCGCGCGGTGCATTCAATTTGAAACGAATCCCAGATCGAAGATGTAGTGTCCCTACAAGCTACAATGTACCGTCAATAATATATGAATAGACCTTTCTGCTAAGAAAACGAACATGAAAAAAGCGACAAAAAAATATTAAGTGTTTCCGTGCTTTTAGGTCATCTCGTCACTATTATTTATGAAAATTATCTGTTTTGTTTTGCTCTTTATGGGTTTTAAGAGAGGTACCTGACTTACTTTAATCAGTGATTCCTGACCTTATTTGGAGTAAGAAATATAAATGAAATTTTGGTCACATGAAAAAATGCTGATTAGGTTTATAAAAACAAAAATTTGAAAAATCTGAAAACGTCATAGCTATTTTCATAAATTGCCGTGGTTTCAAAAGTAAACAAAGGTTAGAAAATATTGATTGCCTTAGAAAAATTATCTGCCCTGAACCTGAAGACGAATCATGTATGTGGCGCATTTTTAAATTGGCCATTCTGACTTTGTAGCCATCTTTTCCTATAATTTTCAATTTTTTTAATTCCAGAGACACTCAGGAAATACCCTCCTGTCCCGGCCATCCTGAGGAATTGCACAAAGAATTACACGTTACCCGGCACCGACATAAAGATTGAGCAGGACACCACTGTGATCGTTCCCGTCCTGGGTATCCACAGGGATCCCGAGATATATCCCGACCCCATGAAGTTCGACCCCGAGAGATTCACACCAGAGAACAAGGCGTCCCGACACCACTTCGCCCACCTGCCTTTTGGAGAAGGTCCCAGGAATTGCATAGGTAACTTGAAAGTGTAACTAATAAAGCTACTCCGCCGATACAGAACATTGTGAGAGATTTTAATTCAGGCAAACAAAACTAACTAGATCACAAGGGCGGGACACTGAATCTAATCGGCCACTTAGCTTGTATAAGAACCTCCATAATAATAATTATTTTTTTATTTTTTTAAATTAACTAATACGTTTTAAAATGCTTAAATAAATTTTTAAAAAATGAGGAAAAGAAACTTTTTGAAAATTCACAAGTTCACAAGGCCGATTTTGTGCACTGTCCCGGCCTTGTGCTCTAAGTGATTTTGCAGCAACCCGGGGATTATTTTATTTTTCCTTGTACATATATATCGACCCCCTTCTATGTAAAGTATCGTAACTTCAAAATAGGAACTTTACAGGAGATTGGTTTTAAAGATACAGAAGTTCGGTGTAAGTCGAGTTTTTTATTGTCTTGCACCAAATTTGGGATCTTCATTGTCAATTACGTCCCAAATTTGGTGCAAAATGATCAAACGCTCAACTTGCATCAAGTTTCTGTCTCTTTAAAACACTCTCTTGTAAGGTTAAGATTCTGAAGTTACGATATTTAACATAGGTGGGGTTGTTATATAGGTAGGTATGTTATACATCTTACTAGATAATGCCGGTTCCTTTTTTAACCTGTCCCTCCTACCGATAAATATGTAACAGAAAGTGAAGCTACAACAGAGTTCTAAGCGACAAGGTCAAGTCCGTTCGATTTATGAACAACTAGTTTTTCTAAAAAGAATTTTCTGCATTTTAAAATATGGATCAAATAATATGGCATCTTGTCTTACTTCTTGGCAGTTAATGGATACATTAAATTCGAAATGGTGTTTCGAGCTTAACCTTAACTCCCAGACAACGAAAAATAATGAATAACGTATCCCCACTCACCGGTTTTGCGATGAATGACCTTTACTTGCACTGACACTTAAATACCATGTCGATTTCTCCTTTATTAACAAACATGTTATGATTTAAGTCCTGATTCATATGCCACATATATTACGCCTTCGAGGTGATAAATGATGAATATTTTTTTCAGGGAGTAGATTTGGGATGATGCAGACGAGACTGGGGCTGGTGACTGTGCTGTCTAAGTATGAAGTGTCCGCAAGCGACAAAACCCCTATTCCCATCGAGTACACGCCCAAGTCCATAGTTCTGGGTGTTAAAGGAGGATTGTGGCTCAAAATTACGAAGAGGAGCCAAAAAATATGATAACCTTCACAAATAATATACTCATCCCACCTTCTTTCCACCCATCGTTTTCACAAGATGCCCCTGTCCTGTGATATTTCAGAAGAAAAATGTGCACTTTCAATTAATATTGCAATCATTTACACCTTAAGTGTTTGTCGAACACCTGTTCTATTTATAAAACCAAACTGTTATAATAAAAGTTTGGTTTTGGGCTTTAATTAATTACATACATATATTTAAAAAATGAGTTTTTTTTAAATATTAACATTTTATATTAGATACCAGAGGCCATTTCAAAGTTTGTGTGCTCGTATAAAGCAGTTGATGACATCCACCACTTTCCCGATCCGTATTAAGGAATTGGTCCCTCCATCGGCTCTTCAGTCTTGGATCCTGAGGCTATTGGAGATACAACATGATGACCTTTAGTTTGGCTTGTCGCGCGTATTCGATCTGTTTTTGTAATTTTTATTCTTTTACTTCC